>OW964824.1:56060688-56070688 GCA_943142095.1 Ophonus ardosiacus | reverse complement strand
CGCGAGAACGACCAGAAGTCGACGAGGTGGGATTTAATAACATACTTGACTAAATCCTGCAATTAATTTAATAGATTGTCAAATGCTTACGCATAGAAAAGCTGTTATTACGACCATATAACCTAGCTGAATTTATTATGATTTTTATTAGTCTATGAGCATACGATTTTTATGTCTTCATCGACCGGGAAAAGGAAAGATGAATGAGAAGATAAATTAAAAATTATAGTTACAATGTCTGCTTAGCTTTGTTCTTTCTATGAGGTACCTATTGTTGAATTGTACCTATAATTAATAAAATATACATCTAAATAAGATTTAAACTACGAAATTTACAATTATAATCAGTTAAGAATTATTAGTACTATAAGCATTACTTTGAAAAGTGTGCTAAAATTTAATATATGCAGTGAACGTCCATTATTCAATATTGTTATTTTATTTCTGGGTGTTATTTAGATAATCGTACAACGCTTAACCGATGGTATATAGAATTGAGCCAATAGATAGTATATCTGGCAATAAATTTTGTTTTACATGCTTTCTACAAGAAATGGACCCCGTTAAAATTGATCGTGGGTGGGATTCTGTAACGTCCGATATCAAACGGTACCGTTGTTACTATGGTCACATAGAAGATCACATTTTATTTGATAAGTTGAAACTTTTACAGTGAAAACTTCATGTTTTTCTTTAAGGTAATGGGGTCATACCACATTTTCCAATTTATTTTTTTTCTGAATATATACTTAAAACCACTTATAAAAATATATATTTTATGTCACATAAGTTTCTAGTTTTACAGAAATAATTTTTTAAAGTTTATATAAAATTTCAAATGACGTCATGGTTTTGTGACCGTGACCGTAGTCCCTCCTATCGAATAAAAATGGAACTACGTTTGACGTTTATGTTATTTGACTTGAAAGCAAACGTGACAGCAAGTTATTTTGACTCGTGCTTTTGTTTTTATTGTATATTAAATAATTTGATTATGGGAATTAATTTTGAAGAAGCGAATTCAAATAATTTGCAGAAAATTAATTTTCGGCATCTTCTTCAAGCTATAAACAAATGTATATCAACAAAAATTGTTTTTTTATTAAGTTCTACTTACGTTGTAATGATCTTCACAAACATAAGCAAGACTGCCCTTTAAAATTTTAGGAGTATTTATTGTATTATACCATCTTTCCCTTATATCTCGAGGTTTAGCAATACGAACAAAAACTTTATTTTTGCTTCTCAACGAGATGTTCTCGCAAGACGGCACAGAATAATATTATACAACCATGGTAATATCTAAATCACACATAATTTGTATTTATTTATATTTATTAGAACATTTCGTTATTTGTACTTACATTTAAACAAAAACAACTTGTTGCAAAGATATTTACTTTGAAAATGTTGGTTATGTTCGAAAAATGTGAAAACTCTGCTCTGACATTCATGTACAGTACGTGCACGAGTACATGTGTGCGTGACTATCATTGTATGTGTGTACAAAACCATGACGTCGCAAAATAAGACTCAAAATGTTTAGAAACAAAATCATGAATGAAAAGTATAAAAATATTAAATATTTTTAAATTATGTATTTTTTTAAATTATATAAAAAAAATCAATATATATTTTTTTTGGTATGACCCCATTGGCATACTGATATTCAATAAATAGAATATATAGTATTCTTCACGTAAGAATGTCGTTCCGCAAAAAAAGTGTGTGATTCTTGACGACATACGTAAATGAAATAGTCTCTTTTTTCTACATTTACGTATGTCGTCAAGCATATTGCGCAACGACATTCTTAAATAAATAAATAAATATATCATCACGGCATATTACCCATATCTGGGTGTGCCAGTATCTACAACACATGTAGATATCGATAATGATGACGATATATTTTACCGTGTGGGCGCTTACCAGGCGTCACCTCACGGGCACTCATAGCTGGCGTGGAGAGTACACCACAGGGGTCACTTTTGTGCCATTTAAAATTGGAAATATTTGGCGAAATTCTTACGTGAAGAAAACTATAAATTGTACACCCATGTAAAACAAACGTATAACGTCAGTTTTAATAATCAGCATTTTTTCCAGAGAACACACTGATTTTTACATTTTTTACAAAATTTTTAACTATGACGTAATTAGCCAATTTTAAGGGTTTCCAGTTCTTATATCAAGAAAGTAATTGCGCAATAAAAAGGGTATGATTGTTGAAGACATACGTAATTGAAGTAGTTTTTTTTTTCTGTCACACAGATTATACAGTGTCTAACTCGGAGAAGGCTTTAAATGGAGAAACGTATATCTAATTATTATTCAAAACAAAAGTCAAGTTGCGTAAATTGATCTTACAATGTAATTTTCCTGAAATTCATTGTAAAAGGCATTAAAAGATTATTGCCATTTACCGTTTTATAATTTATTTCCATTTTCAAAATAAGATTCAAGATGTATATCTTTGATTTTTTTATTTTTATTTGACATTATCTCGTGTCAAATTAACATTTACTTAAAAACTTTTATATTGACATAAGTTTCTTCAACTAATTTTTCGTTATTTAAATATGTTTCACCAAGTGCCTACCACCGAATCTCTCAACATTATAAGTTTCTTTGTTCATAGACTACTCCAATTTATGATTTTTTAACACACTGTAGAATTTGTTCATAAGGCAACGTATGTCGCAACTCTGTTCAGGAAATATTGTGGCGAACTATCGATAATAGCGATTAATATTTTTGTGTCTCTTGTTGATTTGATAAAGAAAAAGATAGGTTCCTAGTCGGTGTTAGCACAGATTATACATTAATACATTGAATTTCACTATGTACCAATAAATGAAACATTATTACACAATGTCATTCTTATGTGACGAATACTATACCTTAACAGTAAACTAATAATTAATAACAATAAAAATACAGTAAAGTACAATATGATGGCAAAACCATTGACATTTAATTACCTAAATAATTTCAAATTGAGATATGTTTTCTTGTTCATAGCCTACTCCAAATTAGTGTTTTTTTGAACACACTGTATATTATTGAAAGGTAAAATAAAAACGATACCTAATAAATACTAGTTGAAGATATTTAAAAAAATATCTGATGTGGACACCACATGACTTCCTTGTACGCCTGTTACACTATACATATTTTGTTAATAATTAAAATGTGTATAATAACAGACCCAATCATAAAATTGCATGTATTTGACATAATTTGACATTGACATTAAATTCTTTATTTTTTTGTTATTTCTATTTATAGCAAACTTAATTACAGTAACCAAAAAGTACATAATGTTTAAATTTACATATCTCGCTTATACAAAGAACTAATTTAATCATACTTAAAGTTTTCGACGCAAAATTCAATTCTCTAAAACTTTTATTTAACCCTTTCGAGACGGATTTTTATTTTCTAAAGGGAACATGTTATTGCATTGTTTTTATAATACTCAGAACGTTTGGACATATATACATTAGAAATTGTGTATTAAAGTTTTAAAAAATTTGTTAATTTGAACTTTGACCCTGGGACATATAATCCCATTAGTCATATGCATTGGGTATATATATCCCAACAGTATACAAATAACAATATATAAAAAATAGAAAATTAGAAAAAACTAAATTTATTTACTCTACATGAACGACATACAGAAGAATACATTATGTATATTATTGAAAAAAATTATATATTATAAATTACAT
This sequence comes from Ophonus ardosiacus, assembly GCA_943142095.1. Classification (NCBI taxonomy): domain Eukaryota; kingdom Metazoa; phylum Arthropoda; class Insecta; order Coleoptera; family Carabidae; genus Ophonus; species Ophonus ardosiacus. Next base: position 56,066,951 of record OW964824.1, on the reverse strand, counting down.
ATTTATTACACGTGGTAAGGCGTGAAACATTCATTACACAGCCCAACTTTGCAAGTTGAACATACTGTTTTCGTCCTCTTCTCGACATTGTTTTTTGAGCACCTCACACATCTTTTCCTTTGAGTTTGTACAACTGGCATATGATCCCCAATGTTCACAAAAGATCGTTGTTTTTTTGACGGACGCCCAGTTGTTGAACGTCTCTTTATTTTCGCATGTTTTTTCCCAGTTTCAATAAGTTGCTCTGCTAGTACTACCAAAAAATCTAAGACTGATTTTTTCTGTCGTCTTATTTCATTGAAAATAATATAAGCATTTATTGCAGCTATCATTAGAAGCTTATAAAACACTTTCTTCCACCATTTACCGGATTTTCTATCAAATTCATATAAACCAGCTAAATGATCTGTCAGATCTACGCCTCCCATGTATCTGTTATAGAAAGCAATTATCTCAGGACACTTGACAAGTATCCTGTCGCCATTTTTTTGCTTTCGGTCTACTTCGGTGATTTCATTGCCATGACAGTTACTTACAGCTAAAACTTGCTTCGTATCTTGCCACCTAGTAAAAGTAATTCCATCATCAGTACAAAGAAATTCGGTCTCATGGCGATCCAAAGAAGTATTATATTTAGGAATATTTTTTCTGGTTCCAATACATGTACCAACAGCTGGAAACGGTAAAGTTTTCATCAAAGTTATTGAGGTAAAGAACCTATCAAAGCATATGGTTACATCATTATTTCTTATTGTAGATGTAAGTTTTAGCACCACCCTTTCTCCCAGAGTTCCGTCGAATTGTCCTTCTTCTTTTCCGCCATACACATTCAAATCATATACATAGCCACTTAGAGAATCACTTCTAACCCATAGTTTTATGCCACGTTTTATTGGTTTTAGTGGCATGTATTGCTTGAGGCTAGATCTTCCCTTGAATTTCGCCATACTTTCATCGATTGACTGGTAAACAGAATCCGTTCTAGCTTTTTGAAATGTATGTTTGAAGCATTCCAAAATTTGTTCAACGTAATAAGTTTTGTTGCAATCGTCAGGTTTATTTGGCAAATTGAAATATAATTTAGACATCAAAAGTTTGTATCTATCACGTGACATTGCAGTTTTTATTGTTGCATTGCCCATTGATGGATGATTAGACCAATAGCAACTAATGCCAGGCAAAACATTATAAGACATAACAATCATAATACCTGACAACATCATAATCTCAGAATAATCGGTTAGTTTGATTTTCTTCTGTGTCTTCTTTTCTAATATTTTTAGTCTTTCATTCGTACAGTGAGCTATAAACATATACAAACTTCTTGGAAATAGTTTTAAAAATACATCCAGTTCAGTTGATGTAGAACTAATATCGCTTAGAAGTATTTCAGCATTTCTGTAAGATGGTAATTTCAGCCTTGGATTATAATTTTCAGGAATAGGTGACCATATTACTGCTTCAGATTGTGCTACATTCGGCTGTTCTGAGACTGTTGGCAACTGTTCAGGGACTGTTGGCAAATTTGTTTCAGATTCATCTTCACTGTCATCTGTGGAATCTTCTTTGTCACTTTCTTTATTATTTTCATCCTCAGAATCCGTCCAGTCAGGATCATCGTCACTACTACATTGATAAGGATCGCTTTCATCTTCAGAATCCCCAATACTCAAAGCAATTTTCGCAAGTTCTTCAGGTTTCAACGGCCTTCTTTTATCCATTCTAAAATAAATAATTGGCTTATAAGACTATTGGGATATATAAGCCCAATTATAAATACCACTGGGATATATTATCCCGCAAATATTTATGTAAATATATTCGTTATATTTTATCAAAGATGTGTGAATATAAATAAAAAAATAATAAAATACATTCCTCACCTTCATAAAACTGGCCAAAAACAGCTGGAAAAACGTTAACTACCACGTCAAATACTTAAATAATCCAACACGTGCACCAAGCGTAGCAATATATGTGAGGAGAACGCAAAAGTAGACCGTAATACAACAGTAAAATAGTGCACACGCAATCTAAAGACTGGAGTAGCTACTATATATTTGTATTTGGGAGCATGTATCCCTACAGTAAACTAATAAACTGTGTTGGGACGTATTGTCCCGTTAGTCTCGAAAGGGTTAAAGCATTTATTGATAAATTCAAAATAACACCATTTTTTCAAGAAAAACTGATAATAGCTTCAAGTAAAGTATCACTTTTGGTTAGACTATTTTAACCAAAGTCTATTATGTTATTTCCATTGATATAAAAGTATTATATACCAAATTTGAAAAGTTTTGGATTATATTTTAATATAGTTTTCCATTAAAATCTATTATAGGTTTCAAGTAAAGTACCACTTCCTGCTATACCATTTTAAGTAAAATCTATTATGTTATTTCCATGGATATAAAAGTATAATATACCAAATTTGAAAAGTTTTGGATTATATTTTAATGTAGTTTTTCATTAAAATCTACTATAGGCTTCAAGTAAAGTACCACTTCCGGGTAGACCATTTTTACTAAAATCTATTATGTTATTCCCATTGATATAAAAGTCTTATATACCAAATTTGAAAAGTTTTGGATTATATTTTAATATAGTTTTCCATTAAAATCTATTATGGGCTTAAAGTAAAGTACCACTTCTGAAAATTATGCAATGACCAAAAAGAGAGGTGCATAACTAGATGTTATAACAGTCCTAAATACAAAATTTTAACTTTCTACGGCTTCCCGTTTTTCAGTTATGCGAGATACGTACGTACGTACAGACGTCTCGACGAAATTAGTCAAAATGGATTCAGGGATGGTCAAAATGGATATTTCCGTTGAAATCTGGAAACCGAATTTCTTCGCGATTACAATACTTCCTTTACTTCGTACAAGGAAGTAAAAACCACTTGACAAGTTTCACAAGATTTCAACACAGACACTTCATCATCTTATCTTTTTAGAATGTTGATCATCCGCTTGCTCAACCTTACTCAGTGCTTCCTAGAGGCGTCAGTACGCCATACTATACTGAAGAGCTCCAAAAAGAGCGAAACGCGTCTGTGGTTTTGATTGAGTGACCAATCTCTGAGAAATAATCGAGAGATTAATTCAAAGACTGAAATCTTGAAAAACATGTTAAGCGTTATTTTTACTTCCTTGTACGAAGTAAAGGAAGTATTGTAATCGCGAAAAAATTCGGTTTCCAGATTTCAACGGAAATATCCATTTTGACCATCCCTGAATCCATTTTGACTAATTTCGTCGTGACGTCTGTACGTACGTACGTACGTATCTCGCATAACTGAAAAACGGGAAGCCGTAGAAAGTTTAAATTTTGTATTTAGGACTGTTATAACATCTAGTTGTGCACCTCCCTTTTTGGTCATTGCATAACTTTCAGAAGTGGTACTTTACTTGAAGCCCATAATAGATTTTAATGGAAAACTATATTAAAATATAATCCAAAACTTTTCAAATTTGGTATATAAGACTTTTATATCAATGGGCATAACATAACAGATTTTATTAAAAATGGTCTTCCCGGAAGTGGTACTTTACTTGAAGCCTATAGTAGATTTTAATGAAAAACTACATTAAAATATATTCCAAAACTTTTCAAATTTGGTATATAAGACTTTTATATCAATGGGAATAACATAATAGATTTTAGTAAAAATGGTCTTCCCGGAAGTGGTACTTTACTTGAAGCCAATAGTAGATTTTAATGAAAAACTACATTAAAATATATTCCAAAACTTTTCAAATTTGGTATATAATACTTCTATATCAATGGGAATAACATAATAGATTTTAGTTAAAATGGTATACCAGGAAGTGGTACTTTACTTGAAACCTATAATAGATTTTAATGGAAAACTATATTAAAATATAATCCAAAACTTTTCAAATTTGGTATATAATACTTTTATATCAATGGATATAAGATAATAGACTTTGGTTAAAATAGTCTAACCGGAAGTGATACTTTACTTGAAGCTATTATCAGTTTTTCTTGAAAAAAATGGTGTTATTTTGAATTTAACAATAAATGCTTCAAATAAAAGTTTTAGAGAATTGAATTTTGCGTCGAAAACTTCAAGTATGATTAAATTAGTTCTTTGTATAAGCGAGATATTTAAATTTAAACATTATGTACTTTTTGGTTTCTGTAATTAAGTTTGCTATGAATTAGGACAAGAAATAACAAAAAAATACAGAATTTAATGTCAATGTCAAATTATGTCAAATACGTGCAATTTTATGATTGGGTCTGTTATTATACATATTTTAATTATTAACAAAATATGTATAGTGTAACAGGCGTACAAGGAAGTCATGTGGTGTCCACATCAGATATTTTAAATATCTTAAACTAATATTTATTAGGTATCGTTTTTTTTTTTACCTTAGGTACAATAGTATACAGTGTGTGCAAAAAATCCTAATTCGGAACAGGCTATGAACAAGAAAACGTATCTCAGTTGGAAATTATTTAATAAATGTCATAAATTAGAAAACGGTGAATGGCAATATTCTGTATGCTTCTTTATTATCCTTTTTCCTTAAAATTACATTGACAACTTGACTTTTGAATTGAAAAATAATCAGACATACGTTTCTGTGTCCATTACTTACTCCGAATTATTTTTTTTCTGAACACTCTGTAGTTAATGCGAAAAACAAATTCAGCATATGGTGCTACAACTATTGCAAGTACCTACTATTTCATATATAACATTTAAATTTCTTGATTAAATTCACTCGTGTAATCTAATTTGAATAACTGATCTCGTATCTTGTAATTTTTCTTGATTTATTTCTTTCGATATAGTAACTGAAGCAAGTTAGTTTCCACACTTATACGGAGTATCTTATATATTTTACACATCCTGCTACAAGTTTTTACGTCTCATAAATAGCCGGACAGCCGCGTGATATTTATTCGCGCTGTCTTGGCGTATAGTGACCGGGAATGTTCTAAGATTACACTTATCTCTGAATCATCTATTATTCATACCTATCTTACACGCTACAACACCGAGATATTTTCTAACTAGGATTTATTAGGCAAATGTCATAATTTATTATAACATAATTTCATGTAGTGCTTGTTGATACATAGTAAGAATATAAAACCAGAGTGTATGATAAAAGAAAAGAATCATCACTAAATATCTACATAGCAGAATATATTTTTTGTTTTAAACTTTTTCTTCCTACTCAATGTCATTGTAATGAACACTCAAGAAACCATTTTGAATTTTTGGTTAACGACCTTAATCAAACCATTTATACCAATTGAGTTTTGATATAGTTAAGTGGTTACACTTAAAAGCATAAATCTTTTTTTCCTTTTGAATCAGCAATTATCATTAATTGATTATTAAATAACAGATTTTTTCTACATTTGTTTTGACCAATGTAATTGTAAAGATATAAATATCCATTCGGCTTATAATTGATGGTTTTCTGAACAAAATTGTAAGACTAAGTGCACACATACGATTTCCTGTCACTTAGCTGCTGCGAAAAAATTACTTTGTAGATTTGTCCTTTTAGCAGTCTTTGACTAAATATTGGATATACCCAATACGGATTTTACGTTGTTTTCTGAATTTTCGATGAAACAAAGCAATAACACAAACGGTTTCTATCAAATCCATGTTTCTTCTAGTAGGGCACCTGCACCTACGTCACAACATGGCGGATGATCAGCTGATCTCGGGCAACCAAGCTTCAGTTTAACATTGCGTCTTATGCAGCGAATGTGTTTTCTGTACAAGAAATTCAGTTTTTCCTAAATTTATACATGCTATTTTAAAATGTAATTAGCCATAATTAAAGATAAGTGTATGAATTATTTACTAGTAACACAAAGCAGTCCTATTTATAAATATATTTCAAAAAATATTAAATTGAAATAAGTCGCTTTTTAGCATCAGGTTGTATTATATTCATTTGAGTTTGTATAAGTTTTTTTTATGTGTATTTTTAAATGAAAACATGAATATTGAAATTAAAATAAATTGAATTATTAGATTTTTTTAATTTATAAAGAAAATTAAATTTGAGATATATTTATCTTCGAGTTCATTTTCCTTATTGTCATATTGTGTATTTTTATTGTATATAAATGAGCTTATTGAGTTTATACGTTAAAAATTTATCTTTGGAAGCTAAAGTACGTTAAATCGATAAATTTAAGTGGATACATAATGTGGATCCTTATACATTGACATTTTTTTTGACGAGTATTATAAATGT